>JABGLZ010000803.1:9703-56927 GCA_014705045.1 Colletotrichum theobromicola
AAAAACGCTGAGAGAGAGAAGCAACGAACTTCGTCCCCGCAGACGGCCACTTAACCTTAACACCCCACCGGGACCGCGTGTCGGAAGTAAGTCGTCGGGGCACCTCCCGCACAGCCAAATTTCCGTCGCATCCCGCGCACGACACCCACACACACGCCTCCCCTCCTTCTTCCCGTCCCGACTAAGCTTAATCCTGAATCTGGAGTTCGTCCATGTCCTCGAGGAGCTCATCCATGTCGACCCTCGGCGCCTCGTCATCGTCGTCCGTCTCGGCGATGGACATCGCATCGGGGTCGGCGGGCTTGTTGGCGGCCTGCTGGGCGCGGTAGATGGCCATGGTGGACCGGAACTCGTCGTCCTCCTCGACGTCGCGGAGGAACTGCTCGTACTCCTCGTCCATGCGCTCCTGGTCCGCCTTCTTGGGCAGCAGCTCGCCCTCGTCCTTGGCCATGCGCTTGAGCTTCCAGTTGCGGTTGCGCGTCTTCCTCTTGCGCGGGTAGTGCTTCTTGACGAGCATGACGTCGGGTATCGTCGAGCCGTACGCGTGCGACTCCTCGATGGCGTCGAACTCTGGGTTGTTGAAGTTGGTGCCCGTGAGCATGTAGCCCATCACCGAGTCGCCCGCGTGCAGCAGGCCGCCGAGGTGCGTCCTCGCGAAGTACGTCTTGTCGTTGACGCCCAGGTCCGCCGCGCGCATCACCTGCACCTCGGCGAGCTGCCACTTGCCCCGCGTAACACCTGTGATCTCGATGTCCATGACGATGAACTCGACGAGCGACTTCGCGTCGGCGAGCGAGTTGAATGGCGCGCGCCAGTAGATGTCTGAGGGGATGCTTGCTGTCTGGAGGGTGTTGGTGTCGAGGAGGTATACTGCGGTTCCGATCTTGTGGCAGATGACGAGGGGAGAAATGTTGCCCGACGACTTGGCCAGCCTGATGGGCATGGCGACGAGGTCGTCACGGCATATGGGGATAAGCTCGGCCGAGAAGGTGAACTTGTATGACTTTGTGGACGTGTGGACATCCTGAGAAATAAGCTCCTGGGCCTTCTTGACGCGGCAGGGGGCCACAGAGTTGAGGAAATCAACAAACTTCTCGGCCTGATTCCTTGCGGAGAAGAAGAAGTCGATGCCGTCCTTGGCCTCCTTGATATTCAGGGTATCTCTGTGCGCTCCGTGCTTCATAATCAACTGCTCGAGGTAGAGGAACGTCCTCTTGTGCAGGACCTTCTGTCTGACCTGGACGCAGGCGCGCCAGACGTTGGCCGTGTACGACTTTGCGCAGTCGGGACATTGTTGGTATGCGACGATGAAGACGGCCTCGAAGGACTGCTGGAGAAGGACGCCGCTCTGGACCTCGTCCTGGATGGTGATCTTGACCTTTACTCGTCTCGAGTGCGGCTCGGTCCACACAAAGGAGGCGTCGATGATGCGGACCTTGTGCAGGCCCTTGAGCTTCTTCAGGCAGAGCGCGAGCAGCTCGCGGGATTCTGGGGCGGCGACGACCCAGCTGGCGGGGGGCAACAACCAGCGGTCGCAGTCTCGGCAGAAGTTGAGGGTGGCCTCGCGCTGGACGCCGGAGGAGATGTCGACGGTCAGTTTGATGCAGTCGAAGCAGAGGGCGTTGGCGGCGGTCGTTCCGTCGATGGGGGCGCCGCAGTTGCAGCAGAGAATCGTAGCGGCCGTCATTTTGTTTGCGCTTATCCCTCGATGCCCCTGTGTGTTTTGTTCAAAATATTGCAGAAAATGGGAGGGCGGCAGCCGGGGTTGATGGGATTTTGGGCTGTCGTATGGCGGGGTTCATCGCAAAATCCAAAAATTTCCAGCGATAAGCCATGGAGGGGTTGCTTATCATCGAATTTGAGTCACGTGCGAAGACTTTTTTCTGCTGCATCCATGGTGGCGGCATTAATAATCGGGTCTCCCACCGGCAGCGTCATTGCTGTCAGCGTGCAGAGGCGCCTGGAGGACCGGGGTTGGGGGATTGGCTTCACAGCATTCTACCAACTGTTTGTCATCGACCATGCACGGCGGAAACCATGACAAATAATTGGATCGATTTTGATCTTTTTTGAATCATGAAAGTGGTTTATTGAAATTTCAAAGACTGCCTGACTGGCTGCTGGGCGCATAGTGAGTCAAGTTAACTACAGCCAAGTCTCATTCCGAATTCATCAGACGCCACGCAGCTCTGCCAAATGCTGTGATACCCTGGGTACAAAGCCATGATCAGTCCAACGACGAGTGAGCGTGAGCACAACCACCAAAAACAGGCAAAAGTAGACACCCCTCAATTCTGACCCGGAGATCCGGGTCACCGCCCCCAATACCACTCAGAGTGCAAGGTAGTCAGCCAGACGCTTGACCACCCCTTTCCCGCCAAACCTGAGCTGTCGCCAGCGGCACAGCAATGCATGGAATGAAGAGAAAATGAAGGACTCGAAAGGGTCAGGTTCCAAAAATTGAGAAGAAGTAATCAACTCCACCACCAACGACCACCACAACCACCAACAAAAGTCCCGTGAGAAAGATTAGTCTTCGAGAAGCAAAATATTGTAGCGTCCCGAGATAAGCGGCCCGACGCGGCTTGGGACGTCTTCTCATGAAAGCAGTCACTAGGTCTGGTGTTGCTGGAATCGAGCATCTTTCATCACTTGTATGGTGATGCATTTTGCGGGAAGGGGATGGGATGGCACGACAAAACCATGGGCCATGGCCTGACCGGAAGGCGAGTTGCTACCAGTCGTGTAAGCCAAGCTTTCACCCGGCGAGCTGCATGTCAGAGCAGCAGCTGCTGCCTCTTTCCAATCGAGGATAAAGGACCCAGCATCCGTCTAGGGATCGGACTTGCTGACACCTCGTTACCTCTCATATCCGCGCCTTTCAAATTGTCTCCGATGTCTCGGAAGAGATGTCGTAGGTGCTGACCGGAAATAGGAGACTTGGGCAGCGGTGAAGAAAGAAAGAAATAATTGTCAGCGGATTGACTGCCTGCGTGACGAGGCCGAGACCGAGACTTCCACCGCTGGGAGCACATCTGGCGGCATTGACAGTTCGCAGGGAATGCGAAGATGGTCTAGCAATCAATTCACTTTGCAAATAATCACTTTCAAAAGCCGTGGTAGAACGAACTGTTTAACCGTCTGCCTGTCCTTTATTCACATGTTGAGTAAATCGTGGTCACCATGATAGCCCCGAGGCCGTCTACAGCTTCATATCCAGCCTTCTTCGTAAATCATTCGTTTCGTCTTAGTTTAGTCTCAGGGGTATAGCTGCTCAAAATTCTTAGAACAGAAACTCTTCGTCTCGCTCATGTTCACTTGCCATTCTCCCCGTTCTCCCCGTTCTTCTTCCCGTTCGCGTCGCCGTTCTTCTCCTGCCCGACGGGCCCGACAATCTGCTTCGCCTGCTGCAGGTCCATCGCCATCATGCCGAGGTGCAGCACGTCCGCCGACATGGAGATCAGGCTCATCCGCTTCGCCGCCTCCTTGAGCTTCTCGGCGCTGCCGTACGGCGGCGTCGCGAACGCGAAGCCCGCGTACGGCTTGTCGTGCTTGTCCATCGTCTCGAAGAAGAGCTTCTGGATCTCGAGCCACTCGGGCTCCTCCTGCGGGCCGCCCATGTTGGCCGGCAGGTTCATGCTCACGCGCGCGTCGAGCGAGCCGAGCCAGACGACGTCGATGTCCGGGCACTGCGTGAGGATGTCGTCGAGATTGCGCACGCCCTGCGCCGTCTCGATCTGGATCATGACGGCCGCCTGGTTGTTGACGCACTTGTGGATGTCCGAGGCGGGGTCGTAGGGCGTGTCCGTGAGGAAGGGGATCAGCCGGAAGGGCGGCGCCGAGCGTGTGCCGTTCTGCTTCGTGCCGTACTTGGCGGCCGAGAGGACGTGCTTGGCCTCCTCGACCGTCTCGACCTGCGGGACGACGATGGAGGCGCCGCAGTCGAGGGCGTAGCCGATGGCGGCGTGGTCGTGGCCGGGGACGCTGAGGGGGGGAAGGGAGTGTCAGCGCTAGGGATCGCTTGAGGTTGCGGCGGGCCGCAGGCGGGGCGGGGGGAGGGGGAGGAGGAGTTGGTGGGCTTACCGAACAAAGGGGATGGTTCGACCCTGGCTCATGAAGATGGCTTCGTGGACCATCTGAAGTGTGTTAGTGGTGGTGTTTAATGTTTCCTTTGGAATGAACGTGTAACTTACAGACGTCATGGTCTCAACGTTGCAGGAGGTGTGCTCCCAGTCGATCCATACCGCATCGTAGCCCATGGGGGCAAGGAATCGTGTAATGGGAAGAGAGCTGAGGCCAGCATAGTAGCACATCAGTGGGGGGATCTTCTTCTCGTGGGCATCGCGGATGGCTTGGCGAGCCTTGTGAGGTTGGAAGAGCGAGGGTGCCGCGTAGGCGTTCATGCCCTGCGCGGCATAATTCTTGTATTCCTCGCCCATGACTGACATTTTGGCTGGATTTTGGAGGTGATTTTGGATGATTGGAATAATCACACACAGGCGCGTATCAGAACTTGTGAAAGAGGGACTGAAGACGAGGAGGGATGGGGGCCATCAGTAGCAAGAAAGGGCAGCTGGAAGATCATCTTTTATATGCTGTTGGTGCCTGAGATGTCACATTGCATCTGTGGACCGTCGACCAAAAGTCCCAGGGTCTCCCGCATCTGCCCAGGGTCCCTCCACAAATGGCGATAACACCGCGGGGTTCGGACGCGGGCGGATTGCTTGTGCCGGTCCTCATTCACCCGTGGAGCGTGTCGTTGCTGAATGAGGCCTAAGTCATCGACAGCTCTGCGTGGGCAAGGGGGGCCCGTCGGTCCAGCGCACGATGGATGCAACGATGCAGCGTCCCACTCACGATACTCTCACGTCAGCTAACAAGGGACCTTGGTGAGAGCCGCACGGGCTTAACGAGCAGGGCCTCTGAGCCATGAAATTCTTGTCTGATTCGATTGTATACCGCAAGCGGCAAGCTGTAGGGCAAGCCAAATAGGCTCGATAGGGCGAGGTGCTAAAATAAGGATCATTAAGGAGAGCTGCCGATGCAGTTCTTCCCCCGCTGCCTGGATGTAGCGCGTCGGCGGCGCAACAGCGAGTGCACCGAGCATGGGGGTAATTGCTTCTTGGGATTGAATGCGGGCCGACTGGAACGGGCGCCAAAGGATTGCTTGCGCGGATGTTAAAGGCCTAGAGGCCAATATCAAGAAGCGATGACAGAGGTGACATTGCCTAGTCCTCGCGCTAAGCGGTAGGTCTTACATGACGACACGCTTCAGGGCACAACGAAAGCCAGTCAATTTTCATCTTTTTTTGTTTCGTTGCGACCGTCTCAGAAAATATCCCACAAGGAAATCTTGCCGTCCTTACTTCCGGCAGCTAGCCAGTGGGCGGATTGGGCCTGGAGAATGCGCCTGTCCTTGACGCTCAACTGCCCTGAACGGGACACGAGGTCGCGGGGCGGCTCCTCTTCTTGCTGCTGCTGCTGCTCGCTTGGAGCACCACGAACTTGTGTAGTGCTGCTGGTGCAAACGTTGGCGAGGGCGACAGCATAGCATCCCACTTGGTGCCACTTGAGGGTCGCCACCTCCTTCAGAGTCTTCGATGAATAGACGCGTACCGTGGAATCCCAGCCTGCGGTCGCAAAGATGCGGCCATCGTCTCGGACGCGCAAACCTTGCTGGCCTGAATGCTTGGTGTTTGAGATCTTTACCGGTTGCTGTACGACGGACTGGTCGTCGACAGCGGAGTTAGGGCGCGGGATGGGGTGCTTCGCCACGACGGCGTCCGCGCCGGAGGTAAGAAAGTAGGAGTGATCCGCGGCGACGTCGAGGGAGAGGACAGGTTGCTGGTGGACGCGCGACAGGTAAACGGTGATCCACGTTCCGCCGGCGGCGAGCTGCAGGACCGTTGCCAAGCCGTTCTCGTAGGCGGCAACGAGGGTGAGGACGCCGCGATTGGCAGACGGGCCTGCAGACTCGGCTCCGTCGACGTACAGCAGGGCCAGGGCCATGACCATACCGTTCTTATCACTGGCCTTCACCGTGTGCAGTCGCTTATGCGATGGTAACTCGTAGACGTCGACCTGCGCGCCCGCGGCGGTCGGGTTAGGGTCCGGGACGATTCTCATGCAGGGCAGCGAGATGGGCAGGGCAGAGGCCGGGCTTTAGAGCCGGAGATAGAGAGGGCGATCATGGAACTCACCGATTCCGAGGCTAGGGTGTTGGGCACCGCTAGCAGCATGCCCGTGGTCTCGGAGCCGTCGCCGGTTCGTGGCACACAGGATGCAAATGAGCAGAAGTTCATCGTGTTGACGTCAATGGTGTGAAGAATTTGTGGCTGTGGTCTAGACTCTGGCGCCTCGTCGAGAGGTAGCTTCTGGCTGAGATGAAGCTCATCATCGCGGCCGAGCTGCCAAACGACAAGCCTGTGATCGCGACCGTGACTAGGAGAGTGTCAGAGATGATGATTGCGCACTCGGCGGTTCACGTAAAAGAGACACTTACGTAATTATACGATCGTGTCCCCACGCCTGGATGCCCAGAATGGCATTCTCGTGTGGTCTCCAAACAACGGTTGGCCGCCTCGTGGTGAGGTCCCAAAGGACGACGAAGCCCTCAGCATCACCGCTGGCCAGACGCTCGTTGCCGCGGACGAAGGCAAGTGCGTGGACCTGGGCCTTGTGTCCTCGCAGGATGGACTTTGGGTGTGGCGCAGCGTCTCCCATCGCTTCCGAAGTGCGATGAACCCCTCGTCGGATGGGAGAGGGGAGATCGCGACGGGTGTGATGTGGTGTTGCGCGGTTGCAGCCTGAATGCGTTCCGTTTGTTTGATAGTGGAAGGTGGAAAATCACAGCAGCTGCCTGTCACCCACCGTGCAGCCGGGAGGGATTGATGCACAGTGTTCTGCATTTACAGTGGGCTTGTTCGCAGCACCACACTGGCAATTCTAATGTTTTTTCACAGTGCATACAGTGGCTATTGGTCTGGCTGAGGCAATCCTTCGTCCCATGCGTGTACGTTTATCTAGCCTAATTCATTCATTCATTCCCGCTCTGAGGTGAGATTCTAACCCAATGAAACACGTCCCAGGCACCGGGAAAATCCTCACCGTTTTGCTGATGTCTCCGTCTCACGTCAGACGTCTCGATCCCTCCGCCACGTTGGACAGGATGATGTGAGGCGGTTAGAAACTCGAGGGAGGCACTTTGAATATCCAATGGGCCGCTGGGTGTCAGCCGGATATCGCGGAACCAGACCATTGCAAGACGAGTGAAACTGTCGAGTACCAGATAAGGGACTTGGCGATACAAGACCGCGAGGGAGGATGAAAGGGGGGATAGCAGAGCTTGACTTCTTGCCAGTGACTTGACTTCCAAGGCAAGAAAAAGGTGGGCGTCGTCGTCTGGGGGGGACAAACGGTCCGAAATGGCCAGAGGCCGACCCAGACAATGAAGTCATTTTAGGGTTGGACAGCAGCCATCGTGGCATCCACTGGGATGCCGGCTCTCTGGACTCTGACGCTGCACTCTTGGTTCAGACGAAGACGACGGATTTGCCCGCAGATGAGGGGGATGGGGCTCCCGGCTTTATATCTGAGTCTCGGAACTCAGTGGATCATTAGACGGCAGCCTGGTTCCATGGTGTCAGGTACACGACATCTGCAGGATAACCTGGAGTTGCACCGTTCATCCCAGAAATAGACGGGAAAAGCGGGCGAAGCGGCCGAGCGACCGAAGGACCGAAGGACCCGGTCCGGGTCGGATCCATGATGGGGGCGACGGAGCGCGCTCGGTCCCACGTAAGCATAAGAAAAGGGTAGCACGGATGGGATTCTTCGGAAAGAGATGACTCGACGCCTGCAGTCAACTACCTTATGTATGTATGCGCACAAGAACACCCCCCAGTAAGACCTGTTACAGACATCTACCAGTTACGTGTCTCTGGATGCGAACGGGCAAATCTGGTGTAAGACGGGAATGTCAGACTGATAGACACAGAAACCAGGGACGCGAATCAGCTGGCGGGCTGGTCCGGGACGGAGGCCGGGCGGGTGACGGAGATTGGTCATCAGGCAAATGGACATCGGAATGTGTTGGCGGGCTTCCGCCAAGGGGAGGCATCTTTTCCAATTCCCATCCATCCATCCATGTAAAGACAGCCAACCTTATTGGGCATGGCCCTGGTGTGTAGGGCAGGCCAGGCAGATTTACGATCTCTCAACTGTCTTGCCTCACTTAGTAAGGTAAGCATCAAGCTACTTTGGTACTCGCTCCATTCACACACAAAGTGTCTCCCCTGCCTTACCATCCCGGTCTCTAGCGTGAGTCCTAATCTTCTCTAGTCCTCTCCCAAAGACCATCCTCCTTACATAATCTCTCTCTCTCACCTGCATCTCTCGTAAATCTGGGCGCGGCAATCTGACTGACACGTGCGACGGCAACATTGGCACGAGAAAAGTCGCCGAACGACAGAGCCCCCCTTGGCATCATCCTCATTCCCATCCCATTACTCTCTGTCTCTATCTATCTCTCTCAATCGCCCTAGCCAAGCTTTAATCCTCCCTCACCCGACCAGGCGGGTTCTCGGACTCCTGACATGGGCATACATCCGTGGTCTGGCACCATTTGGTGTCCTTCCTGGTTTTCTTCGTCTGTGTCTGCCGTGCCATTAGGGCCCCCAAATGGCGTTGGCCCCCGACTATCTCCTATTTCCGGGTCGAGCAGGCATTATGGTGAATCAGTGGCTCAAATTTGACTTCGCTCTGACCTTAGACCGCAGCGTTCAAGCCACTCGTGATGGCCCCTACTGCCCTTCCCCCCTTGTCCCGTGCCCTGATGGCCGAGTGATTCATGCCATCATCTTCTGGCGTACTCAGCTTACTCAAGCACCGCAAGCCAGTGCCGCTTGCCATTCGCCCATTGTACGAAATCCTCCTTTTTCCTTTATTTTCGTGGGACAACGACGATCGCCGCCCGAGCACTGCCATCACGACTGCCTTGCCTGCCAGTCGAGATGACAAGCGGGAGAGACTCAGATTTCTTGCATGCGGAGGGAGACCAGGGACAAACAAACAACGATGTCCCATGGCCCAACAACCTTACTCGATGGAGACGTTCGTCCACCCTGTCTTGTCAGATTCAGGGTTCAAACTCCACCTCCTGCTGATGGACGACACCCATCCTTTTCCCACTCCTCTAGCCCTAAGCTTAAACAGCCTAAATCAATGTGTTGTTCTTGTTGAGCTGTTACCGCTCCATGTTTCTATCCTCCGCCCGTCGTCGGATATTGGGCCCGCAAAAGTCCGCAGTGCCGGGAGAGACAGGGAGAGAGAGAGACAGTCACCGGCAGGCGAAGCAAGCCTTCACGTACCGAGCGTGGGCACACGGGTCGCTTCGTTAGTCGCTTCGTTACAAATCAAACAGCAGGCTCCAACTCCAACCAGCAAGGAGGAACTATGAACTATTCGTCCGAAGTGCGAATGAGGCGCTCAGTGCGCCGTATCCCTTTTCTGGCTGATGTGGCGCCATCAGACGAGCAAAACAAGCGCAGCCTTATCCGTCTGCAGTTCTTCCGCCGCCGGCCGCCTCCCCCGAAAAAGAAGAATTGCCAGTTTTGAAACATGGAGCTATTCCCAAGTGGACGCAAAGGTCAACGACCGCTCGCAAGCGCGCTCTGATTAGTCCCCCCACGGATCGACCCCAAAAAAGTGCCGTCGGGTCTGACTCCCTCCGCCCGCTTAACTCCCTTTCACAAACTCCGCCGAAGGCACCATTCTTTTTCTTCTTTCTTTAGGCGTTGGGGAGAGGGGAGTTTGGATTACCTCATGTCCACCTGCTTTCTTCCACCGAGTCGGCGGAACCGGTACTGCAAGCCAGCCAACCCTGCGCGCGTAGGAGCCCATCAAGATGATCAGACATGGGTGGAGTTTTGCGAGCAGGTACCGTAAGAATTCCCTTGCTGCATGAGATTGGGGACTTGGGGGATTTTTTTCGGAACATTCCAGATCTACGTCCAGTGAGCCCCGTGTCAGACTGAGATGAGGTGCTGCGCGGCGCTTCGCAAGGTGTGACAAGGGTGGAGGGAGGGACTCATACTCACGACCACACATTCGCGGCACGCGGGCGGAGATTGGATGTCGTGGTTACCAAGCAGCAACGCCCAACTCGTGCTGATAGGCGCTCTCAGCATCAGGCTGCTCTCTCTCATTCTACCATTCTACCTGTCTCTCTACATCGGTCTTCGGTGTATTGCCGTCGATAGGGCTTACCAATGACGCCGTCCCAACACACCCGGCCAAGACTCACACGCACACACACACATCCACGCCCACACCATCCATATTCGTGTTTGTACTGTCGTACCGGCCCGGCCTAACGCATCCTTCGTAAATCGGTTTCCCACCATCCACCGCGCCGGGTCTAACATGCCCATTACCGTTATGCTATTGTAACATGGGTACCAAGGCTTAGGTATCGCACCATACACGATGAGCCATCGCGTCAAGAGAGAAAAAAAAGTCTCCGCCGTGTGAGTTGATGGGATGGATGTGCGCGCGGAGGATTGACCCGCCGTCAGCATGTTCGTGCTGCATCCAGAGTGAGCCATCCAAGGTACTTCCGTCTCTTCCCAACTACTGTCTCTCTCTCTCGTCCTCGTCCGGGCGCCGGGTTCAACGTCCCCCCCAAAGTCCGGTCTAAAATCGGTCGTCCTCTTGTCCATGGCGTTTCTTTCACATACATAAAGCCTCCCGGTCTCCCCCCCGGATTCCCGTCTCGGTCCATCTTGTGGCACGCACTCCAGAGACATCTAACCTTAACCTCGACAAGCTCTCTCGGCCGAGAATCTAGCAAGGACGGATCACCATCCACATCGAACCTCACTTCACGCCGACGACACATCGAGATACGCTTCCAAAATGACGTCCACTACCAGCACTCTGGTAACCCCCCGGGACCGCTCACAGCGGGTGGGAAGTGATAAGGAGGGAGACGCCACTACCAGCCCGTCACCATCAGTCCTCGCCGGGGAGGGCACTGTTGAAAAGAAGGAGGAAGCCGGCACCGGAACCGACGAGGAGGCCGGCGAGGTGCAGCCCCAGGAGCCGGCCAACGCCGAGTATCCCTCCGGATTCGCCCTGGGCCTCATCGTCTTCGCTCTCGTTCTCAGTATTTTCCTCATCGCCCTCGACATGACGATTGTCGCAACAGCTATCCCAAAGATCACCGACGAATTCAAGGGTCTCGACCAGGTATCATGGTACGGCGCTGCCTTCTTCATGTGTGTTGCCGCCTTCCAATCGACATGTAAGTTTTATGGCTCCTGATATGCATCATCGTATCCTCGTCATTCTCGTCCAATCTCACAAAATCTCCACTCCGCGAGTCTTACCATACTAACGGTGTACCAGGGGGCAAGGCCTACAAGTACTTCCCACTCAAGTGGTCGTTCCTCCTATCCATCTTCATCTTCGAACTCGGTAGTCTCATTTGCGCCGTTGCCCCCAACTCCGTCGCCCTCATCGTCGGCCGCGCCATCGCCGGTGTCGGCGCAGCAGGCATCGGCTCCGGAGCCTACACGATCATCGGCTTCTCGGCCCCACCCGACAAACGCCCGACCTTCACCGGCATCATCGGCGCCTCCTACGGACTGGCTTCGGTCATCGGCCCTCTGATCGGCGGCGCGTTCACCGACCACGTCAGCTGGAGATGGTGCTTCTACATCAACCTGCCCGTCGGCGGCCTCGGCGCGGCCATCATCCTCTTCTTCTTCCACACCCCGCCCCAGGCCGTGCCCCAGAAGGCCAGCGCGCTCGAGAAGTTCCTCCAGATGGACCTGATCGGCACCTCCCTGATCATGGGCGGCACCATCGCCTTCCTCCTCGCCCTCCAGTGGGGCGGCAGCACCCACCCGTGGAACTCGTCCACCATCATCGGCCTCTTCGTCGGCTTCGGGCTGATCATCGTTGCGTTCATCGTCCTGGAGTGGTACCAGGGTGAGCGCTCCATGATCGCGCCCCGCCTCATCAAGGACCGGACCATCTACATCTCCTCGGCCTACGCCTTCTTCTTCGCCGGCTCGTACTTCGTGCTGGTCTACTACCTCCCGATCTACTTCCAGTCCGTCGACAACGCCACCCCCACCGAGTCCGGCGTGCGCAACCTGCCCATCATCATCGCCGTCACCATCGCCACGATCGCGTCCGGTATCTCCATCTCGGCCACGGGTATCTACGCGCCCATCATGGTCGTCGGCGGCGCCGTCGCGACGGTCGGTGCCGGTCTGCTCTACACTCTGGACATCGGCACGGGCAGCGACAAGTGGATCGGCTACCAGGTCCTCGCCGGTCTCGCCTGGGGCGCCGCGTTCCAGGTGCCCATCATCGCGGTCCAGGGCACGGTCTCCGAGACCGACATGGCGTCTTCCACTGCCATTTTGCTATGTAAGTGACCCCCCCACCTTGAACATCTGCCCCATATTCACGAATCTTGTAATCTGACAACCCGTCCTCAGTCTTCCAAACCGTCGGCGGAGCCTTCTTCGTCGCAGGCGCGCAGTCAGGCTTCCTCGTCACCGTCCTCAAGAAGGTCGCCGTGTACGCGCCCAGCGTCGACCCCAACGTCGTCGCCCTGACCGGCGCCACCGAGATCCGCAACGCCTTCCCGGCCGACGCCGTCCCGGGCATCATCCAGGCCTACATGGACGGTCTGAAGGTCACCTTCGCCATCGCCATCGCCGGCGCGGGCGTCTCGTTCCTCATCTCCCTGGGCTCGAGATGGGGCAAGCTCAATACGGCGAACCTCGCTGGTGCCGCTTAAAAGAGGAAAAAGAAAACATGTGTCGTGTTGTGTTGATAGCTTGCCTGTCGTTTACAGATACCAATGTGCCCAAATTGTCGGAGGACATTTTTTTATATCTCTCTTAATTCATAGACTCTAATGATGGCGGGTGGCTTCTTGAAAGAGGCGATGGCGTTACTCGGTTGCATTTTTTCCTGGAATCAGGGGGTGGTCCCTGAGCGGCACACCTATGACAGTCGCTTGGATGGAACCAGCTCGACTCTTGATGGCTTATGAGAATAATTTCTAGATGTAGAGAATACGAAAGGATGACGTACATCAAACAATGAAAGTTGCCTCTTGTCTGCACACACCTATGACTTCCATTGCCGAGAAGACGCAGGCATGGCAAGAAAGGAGGGCATCCTGGGGTAGGAGGGGTCTACCTCATAGACCATCGGATGAACGTCATTGTAATAAAACTAAAGAAACACTCGGTCTTTAATTGCGGATAGTTTTCGCTGCGAGAGAGGTACATTGTAATTTTGTCTATCAGGTGAATCCCCGCTTGGAACTTCACTCCGTGTTGATTCTGAATAATTTGGTGGCCAGACAGGTAATATCGCCTCCGATACCCGAAGCTGCATGAATTTCAATAACCGGCCAAGCCTAGGATGGATCCTACTAATCAGAGTCATTGTTATCGCCGCAGCTGTCCAAATCATCCCCTCGTCGTAACCAGTGATGCCGACATTCTCGGCAAGCTTGGATTAGGTACGGTATCGGCCTCATTTATAGGTGAAGTAGGGCATGGCATCCAGACATTCCTCGCATCCAAAAGACCCCCGCGTGTGCTTCAAACATTGTGACCACATTCATGGGCTTTCTCTGGGTCTACTTCCGCGATCCCCCTTTTCTGTCCCCAGCTTGCTCATGCCGGTTTACTTTCTATCCGGCATCTCATCACCCTCTCAGGCAGCCTAATTGCATCCCAGCATGGGAATCAATTGGTGTTCCGATTCCAGCAGTACTGAAAACACGATGCTAGGAGGGAGGGAAACTTGTTAAAAGCGATTGAAGCGGCACCTCCGACAAGCACGGATTCGACACCGCTCGCATTCGTAGATGAACCGTGGCAGGGTGTCGTGGCATTCCTCGCAGTTGAAGACGCCGCTGCGATACCGCCAGGCCTGGTGGGTGCACTCGTGGTTCTGGACCAGATTCTGCGCCTCCCTTTCGACCAGCCGCGCCCTCCTCTCAGCGTCGAAATGCCGAGCGTCAGCATTTCTGTTGACGATGATATTAGCGCGAGCGTAAAGCCGCTCCTCGTTCCACTGCGCGCATACACATGTCTTCCACTTCAGGCCGCACGTGTAGCAGAACTGGGCACCGCAGTGACAGGCTCGAGAACGGTTCAGCCGAATGCTCGGTAAAGGCGGCTCAGGAGACAAGACTCACTCATGTGATTGCAACCGACTTCGAGCTCCACAACGCGCCGACACGAGAAGCATCTCTGCCATCCGTTGTCGGCGGCGAGTTGGAGCAGAAACTGCGTAGCGGTGTCCTGGCTACAGTCTTCGCCCTGGTGGTCTGCGCCTTTACATATGGCGCATGTTTTGTGGTGACACCGCGGGCACGTTGCGATGTCGTCCTTGATGAACTCTACGGGCACGAAGGTAGAGCAGGTGGGCTGGTGGCAGTAGGTGCGGTTCGGGGTCGAGAACTCGACCTCTTTGGCGCGGAACCGGCCCACAAGCTGGGAGCCGAGGACGGGGCGATGATCGTCGACGGGGATATGCTGGCCGCAACAACGTGCTGGGAAGAGAGACTCGTCCGTGAGGCATGCTTCAAAGAGACTCCGGAGGCAGTCGTGGCAGTAGAGGTGGCTGCAAGGGCAGCGTGACAGTTTGGTGACGGAGAATCTGTCCTGGCAGCTGATGCAGGACTCCTTCGCTACCTTGACGGGCTTCGCAATACCATTCATATCTCTTCGAGAAGCTGCCCAGGAGGAGGACTCTGGCTGGTCTAAAGTATCGTCATCGTCATCGCCATTGTCATCATCATCGTTATCGTCGGCCTCTGCAGACACGTAGAGCTGCTGAAGCTTGCGGAGCATGTCGGCGTCTAGGTCGGACTCATCTTGGTTTGGGGAAGTGGTCTTTGAATTAGCAGAAGTCTGGAAGGAACTCTGATTGACCTTCTCGCCGCGAGAAAGTCGGAGTGCCATGTCTCTGTCGAGCTCAGCTTGCCTCTCTTGTGCGGCGAATACAGTCACCAGTTTGCCATCTGTGAGGATCGCCTTGCGAATGCTGAGGCTCATGGATCTATCCGACGCTCGTTGCTCAAAGTTTTTAAGCTCAGAACGGTAGGTTTCGAAAGCGAAGTCAGAGTCAGGGAGACTTCCCTCTCTCTGCTTGCCCTTGGTGCAGTTCTTTATGTCTTCTAGGTCTTCGAGCTGCATCTTGATGACCAGGTGTAGCGTCTCCTCGTCGATATCGTGGCAAAGCATTGCGGCCTAATTGGATGAGCTGACTGGAGCTGACTGGTTATGGGGTGAGATAGACCGGAATAGTGTTCAAGAAAAGCCATTCGAGACCCGACGACAGGCAGATGAGATGCCGCTTAGATTAGAGACTATGGGTATGGCCCTGTACTGTTGGGGAAGGCTCATGAGTCGCAAAAAGCAGTGAAGACTAGAATGCAGTCAAGACGGAGAATCTGCAGATATAAGTTGCGTGCAAGATGGAGGTGAACGGTTGCAGCTGAAGAGCCTGTGCCCGTTTCCTAGAGCACACCTGGGAATGACGGTGCAGGCCCGGCGGAAGTGAAGGCGGGGGGAGGTGAAGTGAAATAGTATATCATCCGGAACCGACGTCTGAAGCTCGATGCTTTTCTGTTGAGTTGCCGGCGGCCTGGTCTTTTGACTTCCACATGTAGACGGCCTCCTGCGTTGGAATGAACGAATTATATGTGGAAGAAGCAATCAGCCGCTAGGCAAGCTTCCAGGCAGGTCCCCTGCAATGGCACGAATGTATCACTCAACTCAACCCAAATCCAGAATCAACTCGGCTACTGGTTGCTTTCAGATGGCACTATCAAATAGAGGCTTTGATTAGTACGTCGAGCCGCAGTCGAGCAAGTCATATGGCCGGGGGTTCCATCCACGTGTTGGGATAAGACGTCGTCTCGACGACTGACTGAGCCAGTGAAAAGCAACCGATACCCCTCGTCTCAACTTCACCGGCGATGAGAACAGCAAAGATATCCTGGCTGAGCAATCTAATGACGAAAAGTATATGCTTCACAAGCAGTTTGGCCGAGATGCCGCCATCGCTCTGCGTCCAGAATGTCACTTGAACATGTGAGATTGAGAGACGATGAAAAATCTGGGGCCTCGAATGCGCTGAGTGGAACACTACAAGGCCGGTTTTGAAGGCCCAAGCGCCTTGCGGGGCGACGCACAAGAGTGGAGCCATTATCTAAACGCCGATCACGATAAGGCGTTGCTTCTGAAATTTTATTTTTCGATTTCGCCTCAGTGACCTTTCATCAACGCCGCGACCGACGGCAAGTCAGCAGCTAAAATGGCGGACGATGGCATGATTATGAACTTTGACCTCGGGACGGGTCCCATCAAGTCCCACGTCAAGATCCAGGGAGGACGATGGCGCGACAGAGTGAAGGCGCAGAGGATTGCGAACAAAGGCGGCGACAAACGTCCTTCATCACCATCTGCAGACGCCCCGCCTACCCAGAGATGGACGCCCGGAAACAGGAAATCTCACAGAGCCGAAAACGACGACGGCTCTTATGAGCGCCCGGCGAAGCGACCAAGAGCTGACCCCCCGAGGCCAAGCTCCTACCAGACCGGCAAGCTGCCGCCAGGCAGCATCCCCAGCGGCAGGCCGAGGGACGGCCAGGTGACTTCCAGACTCTTTTCATTCAACCCAACACCGAAGACGGTGTTTGACGACCCGAGCGAAGAAAAGGTTGAAGAAGTCGCGAGAGAACCGTCGAACGCTGCGCTATCCGCCGAAGCTGCCAGTTTCCACGCCCTCGGTATCTCACGACGTCTCGCCTTGACGCTGTCCGATAAGATTCAGCTGAAGGCGCCAACGGCCATCCAGGCCAAGGTTATCCCGCAACTCATCAAAGACGACAGTGATGCGTTTGTGCAGGCGCAAACAGGTTCCGGAAAGACTCTGGCCTACCTGCTCCCCATTCTCCAACGAATTCTGTCAGTCGAAGGTCAGATCAAGAGAGACTCCGGCCTCTTTGCCATCGTTATGGCGCCGACGCGCGAACTTTGCCGGCAGATTGATGTTGTTCTCGCCAAGATCCTTCCACCTTACCTCGTCAGCACGACCGTCATCGGTGGTGAGAGCAAGCACTCTGAGAAGAGCCGTCTGAGGAAAGGTGTCAACATTCTCATCGCCACACCCGGTCGTCTGAGCGATCATCTCAACAACACCAAGAGTCTCGATGTCGGTACTGTCAGATGGTTGGTTCTCGATGAAGGTGATCGTCTGATGGAGATGGGTTTCGAGGCAGAGCTGCGCACCATTGTTAGCAAGATCCGCGAAGGCGGTCTCTCAGATACGACGGCAAATGGTGTCTCTCTCGCCAGCCTGCCGCAGCGGCGTGTCACCGTTCTGTGCTCAGCTACCATGCAGATGAACGTCCAGAAGCTTGGCGAGATCAGTTTGGAGGATGCCGTACATATCACGACATCTGAAGAGGACCAGGATGGCGCCGAGGAGGTCAAGTTTGAGGCGCCGGCCCAGCTGAAGCAGAACTATGTTATCGTCCCTGCCAAGTTGCGACTCGTCACCCTCATCTCGCTCCTCAAGTCGACATTCTCACGCAAGGGTTCGGTCATGAAAGCCATCATCTTCTTATCTTGTGCCGACTCCGTGGACTACCACTTCGATCTCCTCCGCAAACCACAATCCGAGGAAGAGAAGTCCTCGGCCAATCCCTCAGGAACGGCAAACACCGTCGCCCCCGCCGCTTACATCACATCACCCGCCAACACCAACATCGTCCTTCACAGGCTACACGGCTCCCTTCCTCAGCCCGTCCGAACGGCAACACTCGCATCCTACAGCAGCTGCAAAGACCCAACTGTTCTGATTACCACCGACATCGCTTCCCGTGGTCTCGATGTGCCTTCTGTCGAACTCGTCGTCGAATACGACCCCGCTTTCTCCGCCGCCGATCACGTTCATCGTATCGGTCGCACTGCTCGTGCTGGTCGCCCCGGAAAGGCCGTCCTGTTCTTGATGCCTGGCTGCGAAGAAGGCTACATCGAGCACCTCAAGGCCAAGAACGCCACCCCTCCCAAGCCTGAGCTCTACGATACCGTCCTGCAGCGTGGCCTAACAACACCAATGGAGTTCCCCGTTGAGACTGATGCGAAGCCCCTGCCCGCAACCGACAAGAGCTTCAATGCCCGTGCCGAGAACCTCCAACTCCATCTCGAGCAACGTCTCCTCATTCCGTCGGGCAAGACCCTTCTCGACGAGGCTCGCAAGGCCTTCCGCTCTCACATCAGGGCATACGCTACCCACGTCAAGGAGGAACGCGTGTTCTTCGACATTACCGAGTTGCATCTGGGTCACATGGCCAAGGCCTACGGTCTGCGTGAGGCGCCGTCTGGTGTCGGTCGCGGCGACCACGGCGGCAAGAAGGCGGTCATGAAGCAGAAGGCTGCTGGCAGGCGTGGCGAGAAGAAGTCGTCTGGCAATGCTATGGAGGATATCAACACTGGCGGTGTCGAGGAGCCAAGTGAGATGGAGAGAAAGATGAAGGCCAAGATGAGGATGGTCATGAACGCGGCAAGCGAGTTCAACCTCGGTTGAGAAGTCTTTATGCACGGATGTATCTTTGGCTGGGAAAGGTTTATAGACAAAAAAGTCATGTTCATAGCGATTAAATGGTCATATACCAGACTGGGTAATTTTATTTGTCGACACACTTGCTCCTGCCTTTGCACCGCTCGTGATGTGAAGCGGATATCGAGAATATGCAGCAAGCGGGGTCGCTCTTGCGTCGCGAAATTGTTAGTGCAAGCTCAGTGCTCAGTACCACCCGGACGGCTACCTAATCTCATTCAAACCGTTCACACAGCATCGACCTTGAGACGCTGAACCCATCTTCGAACGACTGCTTTTCGAGAACCCGCGCGTCGCAAACCGAAGGATAGCCCTCAAAACTTATAACATGTCATTAATCGGGATCGGCGTTCATCGAATTCTTCATCGCACGCGACTGCAACAGCTCCAAACATGACCCGACGACTGCCCTGGGCGCGCGACGACGTCGACCCAGCAAGAACACCCGCAAAAGCCGCCACCAAGTCGTCGACTTCTCGTTCAGCAGCGACGCCGCAACGCGCAACACCGAAACAGAAGGCGACACCGACGTCGCACAAACCAAAGCAACGCCCATCACGGGCAAATGGCTTCATTAGAGGTAGGCGCTCACCACTCACGGCAGCCGCGCGGAAGCTCACTCACACGTCGCAGACCGGAGTGCTTCGACCTCACCACCACCGCAGCCTCTTCCAGAAATGTGAGCTCCATGCCTGGCAAAAACGCCCGCGCAGCACTGATACTCTCGCAGTCTCATGATCGAAGGGCTAGAAAATGACGACAAGTATCACATGGTCGAGGACGAGCTCTTCACCATCGCCGGCCAGTTCACGGCGCATCTCCACGCGGCGGAGTACCAGCGCCTCAAGACGCAGACGAAGTCTCAGAACGCGGAGACGATCAAGAACATCTCCCGCCCCGTCGTCGGATCCCTGACCGAGCTCGCGAGGAGACGTCAAGAGGAGCTGCTCCGTAAGAAGAAGCAGCGCGAGGCGCTCCGCAAGGCGAAGAGGGAGGCCGGTGTCGACGATGAGAGCGGCGACGAGACGAGCATGCCATGGCACGGCACCTCGCTGCAGGGACTGATGGACAGTCCGCGGAAGAAGGAGGTGCCGCTCACGACGCTGACTCGGGCTGACTCGGGGACGAAGACGAGCTTGTTTGGAGGGGTGATCAAGTCCCAGAAGAGGACTGCGCCTGTAAGCAGGAGAGAGGTTCTTGAGGAAGAGACGGAGTCTGAGAGCGATGATCTGGATGGGTCGGTGAAGGTTCCGACGAGGCGAGAGCCCGCGAAGTCAGCGCAGGTATCAAGGCCTTCGCCAAAGGATCCGGCGTGGTCTACAGTACCTGCTCCCAGAGGAACGGGTACCGCTGCTGCGCTTAGAGCCGCGAAGCATGCTTCCCGTGTATCCAAAGAAAGATCGACAACACGACCAACAAGCAGCGTCTCATCGGATAGCACAACTGGAAAGGCGATGCCAGCTGCTGACGATGGCGACGACGAAGATGATATATTCACGCGCCACAAGAATCGCACGGAACGAGCAAGACCACCTCGGCTTGGAGCTGCGAAGCATACTCCCGATGTGTTCAAAGACCGATCAGCAACGAGACCAAGAAGCAGCTCATCGAATGAGACAGCTGTAACGACGACGCCTGTCGTCGATGATGGTGATGACGAAGATGATGACGACCTATTCACACGCTTCAAGAATCGCACTAAGAGGGCAAGGCCACCACGGCGAGCGCCAGCGAAGAAGGTGGAATCGCAGGATTCTAGGGATATCATTCCATCATTTCTATGAGCCCGACTCTTCTCACAATTAAAGTAATCTAGTAATGCAATACCAAGAAAGGCTTGTCATCCGCCCATCAGACGGCATTTTCTTCAGCCTACCGCAGTTTCAAAGTCTTAGCAATGGTGGTGCTCATCGTCAGACTCCTCAACGGTCGCTATTTCTCGCTTCTGACTCTCTGAACGCTCGAAAAGGTCGCGGGCTGTTACCTTCTTGATGAGATTCGTTCCGTCCAGAGCAAGAGCCGAAAGCACATGAGCAGTGGTCTGCGCGACATGTTAGCTATGAAGCACCCTTTGGAAGCGGGATGTGCAATGCCTTACCTTTGCATTCACCGTCAACTGGTCCAGGTCCGGGTTGTTGATATTATCGCATTCTTGATGATAGCAGGGATCCTGGGCGGAACCCGTTCCAGTGTGAAGTCCACCGATTGGCTTGTTCAAGACCTGCCAGAACGACGCGTAGTCACTGCCGTTGGTGAAGCGCGCCGCTGTCACATTGATGCCCTTCGACACGAAGTCTGCGGTGAACAGCTCCTGGATTACGTCCGAGCCGGCCGGTGCGGGGACGCCGTATGAGGCACCGTCGCCGTCGAAGACTCCGTAGTAGCCCTTAGATACCATGTCGAAGTTGAGATACGCTAGGATATCGCCCGCCTCGGCAGCGGTGAGGTTGTTGACATAGTAGCGCGAGCCGATGAGGCCCTTCTCCTCTGCTCCCCACCACGCGAATCGGATCTTGTTGTTCACGGGGTACTTTGCGAGAGCCAGGAAGAGCTCCAGCAGCAGTGACACGCCAGATCCTGTTGAAGTCAGCAAGGGAGTTCTCGTTGCTGTACACGTGGATCGGAAAGAACTCACCGTTGTCGTTGATACCTGGACCCCAAGCAACGCTGTCGAGATGGGCACCGAGCTAGACATCATTCAGCAACGCGTCAAACTCCCAGCTCACGGGCCAGATACTCACAACAATCACATTCCCAGAATCGCCCCCTTCCGTCTCAGCAAAGACGTTCTGCGTGACCCGGCGATCGACATACTCGTCCTCCCAGAAGGTCGCCGTCAGAACCTCTCCAGCAAGCAGGCGCTCCTCAAGCGGATCTCCAATGTACCCGTTGACAAACCCGGCAGGGATAAACGTCCCGTCGTCAGCCACGCCCAGCGACCCCGCCGTCAGGTTGAACTCGAAGTCCGGAATCGCAATCACGGCGCTCGCGCCCGCCGCGGCCGCCGGCTTCATGACGCTGGCGTACTGCGAGCTGCGGGTGTACCCGTCGCACAGCGTCTCGCGGACGAGTACGATCTTGCCGGCCACGTCGCGGCCGTCGTACGCGGAGGCGTTGCAGGCGTCCGAGCCCTGCGGTCCCGCGACGAGCTGGCCCGTCACGCCCCCGGCGGGCGTCGCGGGCGACAGCGAGAGCCCGTACGCGGCGAGGGCCTCGCCGTTGACGGTCAGGTTGGCGCGGATCTCGCTGCTGAAGGTGGCGGAGAAGTCCTGCTTCCAGACCTTGGCGCCGGACACGCTGGAGATGCGGTCGTAGACGAAGTCGACGGAGGCGGCGTAGCCTGGGTACCCGAAGGCGCGGTTCCCGTCGTTGGCTGTGGCGATGTCGCTCAGGGCGACGAGGTTGGCTTCCAAGCTGGGGAAGGTGTGAGTTTCCCGACGTGAATGGGGGCGGGGGGGCCAGCGTGTTACTTCTCTCTGGTGATGGCTTCTTGGAAGCTGGC
Source organism: Colletotrichum theobromicola (assembly GCA_014705045.1). NCBI lineage: Eukaryota > Fungi > Ascomycota > Sordariomycetes > Glomerellales > Glomerellaceae > Colletotrichum > Colletotrichum theobromicola. The sequence continues at coordinate 31,875 of JABGLZ010000803.1, forward strand.
CGAGTCGACGAGGGGCTTGTCGTCGTCTTGGCGCTCTTGTAGCGAGCATGCGCCCAATGCGACCCAGAGGGCGCCGGTGATGGCCGAGGACCTCATCTCGAAACGGGGGGTTTTCACGGGCGGGAACGAAGATGAACTTGTGACACCTTGAGAAACACTGCGATCTCACGGGAGCGCGATGCTCGTCTTTTTAAGATGACGGCGGTCATCCTCGGGGAGCGGCATCGCATCGCATCATTGTCGTGTTCGGTGGGACCCCTGAACGGGTGATTGAAGAATGAGGAAGGTCGCAGCGAGAGACCCGGGGCTCTAATCCCGATTTCATTATCAGAACCGACCGAGTCCTCCACAACGTTGACAATGCCAAGATGCTAATCATTGCAGAAATCATGCCTTGGAAATCGCGAATTCCGAACATGGTGTTTTTGGGAACTCATTTTGGGTGTTCCTGATGCTACAGCGCCTCGTTCTCGCTTGGCTCTGTACCCAGAACCCGCAACTGATCGGCCGGGAAGTCAGATCTTTCCGCCAAGCTTTCTGTGCAAGGATCATCGACCGGGGATTTGAAGAAGAGAAAATGTTGGAGTATCACGATCGCGAATTCGGGAATTATATAATACAACGGCACGCTGTAAAACATTGCTTGCGGAACAAACAAGGGTTGCTTGAGCCTTTTCACCTCGGAAGCTTGCCTTCATCTCTAAGAAATCTAAGGCTCACTCAGGCTTGCCTCTTTGAAGAGGGGTTATTTTTGTCCTCGGATTTTGATCCTTGACCACTTTGAACCTTCACTGGTCTCTCCTGCGCCTTCATTCTGATTATTCTTGTCTCCAGTCACTTATTATGACCGAACCACTCATTGCCCGTCCACTAATTATCTCCAGAAGAGATCTGGCAGCCGAACCATGTCTGCAAGGCCCACAAAACAGAGTTGTGGTACTAAACAGCCCTGGCATCGACATTTGTTGAAAATCAGGAGCCGAGCTTTGGCGGTGTACCTAGATAGGGGGCAGACTTCAAGATATCTGAACGTTGGTCGGCGGGAAGTGTGCGGGGAAAACTCGGCCCTACCGAGACTGTATTTAAAATGGTCTGATTCCATGCTAGAAACCTGAGACAGGCTGCTTCTAACCAGTTCTTGCAGTTCTCGCGTGGGAGAGCCAAGAGGACTCGGTCGGAAGCAACCCATTCGGCATCGAAGACAGTCTCAAGACCCTCAGATGGGCCCGAGGCCGGTGGAGGTCCTGAAAACGTAACCCGCAGGGAAACGGACGAATAGCAGGCTAACGGGACCGCACATCCCTACCGGGACGCTAGACGTTGCGGTAGAGGAGCGGGCCGCTAAAGAAGCATGTCTCAGTGCATTTGGAGACAATCTGCGTGCTGAAATGCAATGCGAGCGACTTGTGGTAAGACAAGATATCAGAATACGAAAGCTCACATATGCGCGTTACCGTGGCACCCGCTGGGAGCGGTGAAATGCATTCGGTGCGGGGAAGCGGCTGGCTGAAGTCGACTGCTTCGGGAAATAACAACAATGTTTGTGCGAGCTGTCAACAGATTTTGTCTTGGCCTCGGCGCATACATGATATATCCACTCTTTATAAAAGGGAGACGAGCAATCCATCCATCCCCTCGACATCCTGTTACCATGCAGTCAAGACCACACCAAATCCAAGATGCGTGTCTCCGCTTTCTCCTCGCTGTGTATCGGCGCAATGGCTGTATTGGGCTCGCCAATCGTCCACAAACGCGATGTAAATATCTTTGATTCCTCTTCGTCTTTTTCATGTTGATATTTACGCGCTTGAAAACAGGTCGATCTCAATGAAGCCCGCTGCCCCGCATTCTGCGACGGCACCAACGCCTCGGACACGTCAGGCAATTTCGTCTGCAACGATCCTCGCCTAGGACCCAAGACACTGCCAACGACCATCCAGCTCGAAGGAATCGTGGGCATGGACAGCACATATCGACGCTTCGGCGGGCGATGCCCAGGCCAGTACCTCACCGAGTTTTGGGATAGTGAGAGTGTGAGACCGGGTTGGAGATACCCGATTCTTGCGGGCTACGGTATCGACACGGTGGGAAAAGCCGCCAAGTTCAATTATTCCCTCCTCCCAGGCCTCTTCATTGACCGGTTCGGCGGTGAGGGGGGTGCCTACACGTCGCCCGCAGGCACGCCGTACGCCATGCGCAGTCTGCCGCCAAACAATCTCAACATGTGGGACTCAGCTTACCCGTACAATTACCATGTCTACAGAGTTGAGACGCCGATGGTGGTGGAAGCCGGGCCTATTTCGCCTCATTTCGGCCAGCCGGGCTTGGGGATACAATTCTTAATGCCGATGAATATTTCCATGCTGATCGGGCAAGGAAACTTAACGAGGGTTAACTTAACGGCGACTCCAAACTGGTGGGACTATAGTTAGAAGATACCCTAAACCTACCTCTAAGAAAGCTCTGTCCCTCAAGCTAACATCATAAATGCGTGTCTTCTTGAGGTGAGTTTAATGATTATTCGTGGCGCATGTATTCGATACATCTGCACTTTCCACAACTCCTTTTCGTCGTCAAACCCCAAGTGTGGCTGTTGTTTTTGTCGGTGTGTTGAAGCGCGCAGAAGACTGCAATCCCACTCTGCTGCCGTGATGTCAGACGCGTGCAGAAGAGAGTCCATTTCACGAGTTAGATGGGCTCTAGTCGCCTGATCTAGAATTTTGCCTGGGCCCTATCATGCAGGCAAAGGTGAGATAAGTATTTTTGACGTTTGGCCACTGGTTGTGTTTCTACTGATTGATGGGTGAAAGCTCAGCCGGAGTGGACGACTGTTGTGTTTGGGCAATGTAGCTCATTACATGATCATATTCACAGGACTGAGATCTCATCGTCTGGTTCTGCCATATCTATGAAACGTGTTGAGACGTGTACCTTCCGCAAATGCAAATGCTCACAATCCAAACTGAGCCGAGCCCGGACAGGCCTGGACGACAAACATCATCCAAATCTCGATGACCCATTGCTGTTTTGTGGCGCAAACAAGGCCGATTCTCAAAACATGCAGTCATCTTTTACGCCCTATCTTTCATTCCTTGCTGGTTGCGACGCAGTTTGCACTTTGATGTGTTTTGAGTGCGTACAACTCAAGCTGTGACCGCGCGATTGTTGCTTAGTTGGGGTGGAAATCATTGCTATGTCTCTGAGTAATTTGAAAGTATTTACTGTCAGATGGTTCTTCTTAGTTCTTCTGTAAATGCTTTGATGTGATCACCTGCGTTACTGCTTCTGTTGCAAGCGAGATCAATATTTGCTTGGAACTTGGGTAGACATCTGGACCAAATAGAACATAAAGTTGAAGCGACGCACTCCAGATCGGGCATCCAAGGGAAATCGCTTGAACGTCTTTCGGGTCTATTCATGCGTTCTAGCATTTGCCATGCTCCCAGAACTCTGTGTGCTTGTAGTTGCTTTGCTTCCTTGCCTACCTGACTTAGTGAGTCATCTGTTCACCAATTCTCAAGCAATTATAGAGCAACTAGCAGTATTTAAGGTAACTGATGGAAGAAGAGACAATGAAGTGGTGGGCTATGGGGGTGAAGAAGTGGTTGGATTTGAGTAGTAAAAGGTTTTGCTTCTTATCCGGTTCATTTGAGTTAATATTATGTATATTTAACTACCTGATCAGACCGAATAATATAATCTTTTAGTCATCAATCTAACATCACGATACAAAAGATTTTGTCGTGCGTGTGACATAAAACAAGTGGCTTCATTCAATTAATCCCCTTGGTTCACTTGTTGGACTGGTAAGGTAGACTACGGTTGTATCACGCGTGTTTCCAGCGTGTCCAATCATACGTTGACTGCCATCCCCGTCCGAAATCTAAGATAAGCCTACTTATTCGGCATGAAGGTGCTACGATAACCCATTTACTAACATTCCTGCCTCTGCGTTTGGCCGTGATGCTGAGTGTACATGTATGTAGGAGAAAATATTTAGCCTCGACTTACTTCGAGATATCTTAAATCGTTTCTCGTTTCCTTTCATTACATTTTGATATCTTTGTCTCAGGCAGACTTAAGTATTAAAGTATGTTTTGAACGTTCCTTTTTCACTTGCTAAGAAGCCTATATGTATCTGAATTTCTAATCAACCTATAGATTACGTACCGTATTTAGGAGAGGATCTATAACGTGGAATATTTGGCTATATTCACAATTCTTTCGACTTCTGCAACATAATGGGTATTATGAATCAGCATATCAGATACGGATCACTCAGATGAAGCCGGGCCCCGTGTCAGGGGTACTCGATAGGAAAGCATAGATTTTTATATCACAAAATCCTTTTTTAAGGGTTTGAAGAGAGGAAAGCACGCCTTAGTATCATCATAAGGGATGTAGGGAAGAATTAAATGAGAAGGCTAGTATTCAAACCTTCGACTTTTGAAAGGGGATCACGCTTAAGAAATCGAGTTCAAGATCTTTGAGTTATTTCTGGAACGCCGACAGAAACAGGACACACCAGACTGAGTGATGAGATAGAGGAGATATGCCACACCTCTTTAAGATTGAAGCCGTGTTCAAATCTCAATCTACTGATAAAGGAGGGCAGTAAGCTCTCCGCCAGTTGCAAGGTTAATTATCAAAGCGTTCAAGCAAGTGACAGAAGAGAAGAGTCCGGGGCGCGCCTGCCTCTTCCTCCAGCCTAATCTCTCTTTCTGCCTCGCGCCTGCCACAAGAAACTCGGCTTCACTTCACCTTGTCCCTTGGCCCCATAAAATCCCGTCCACTCTTCCATCTCTCCACGTCTTCCAAGTCCTCTTCTCTCTTTCTTCTTTAAACCCACACATCACACTTTTCATAAACCTCCTCATCTTTCGACATCCCAAAATTTCACAAAGGTATGCGATTCTTGTCGCGCCCTCAGACCCTTACTTTTCAATCTAACAAACTGGCGAAGCAGGCGCTATGGCTTCGCACACGTGCTCTTCCTTTAGGGAGCGTGTCATGAATGCATCGCTTCATGAGTGCGTTATAGGATCCCGCAAGGAAGTCGCTGTTGCAGCACGTGCTGCAAAACGCGCTGCCATGTGGCAGCAAAGAGGAATCGAGCTGAACAACGAGCGCACAAGACAACAATTTGCCGTCGCCAACGAACTAGGCCGAAATACTCAGCTTGCAATCACAAACGTCCCGGCCCCCGCCTCAGTTACCAGCACTGCTTCGAACGCCCCTGGCAACAATCCCACTGTGGCCCACCTTACCGCCAATGCTCCAGCTTTACTGGCTGCTATTCCTGCTCATCTCCAAGCTGAGGCCGATGCCTCCTGCGATGCCCATCTTGCCGACCTTGATACCAGAGCAGCTGCCGCCTCAGCTGAAGCTGCAAATTCTCCTGATGATGCATACCTCTCCTCGAAGGCGGAGGAGGCTAGCAATAGTGCCACAAGAGCTCACCAACGCGCAAAGCTTTCCACTAAGGTGTGCGTACACTGCCACAAAAGATATTCTTTCAACGACACCCTCAGACGGCACCTAAAGGATGTTCACTACAAAACCATGCAGCCATACTCTAGCCTCTCCCGGGCTGATCGAATTGCCGTCTCTGCTGCGGAGGCACCTTGAACAGATAGGTGGAGAGGAATTGATGGGTGTTGGGACACAGCACTATTGTCTCTGGCGTCGTTGCGCATAGTGAAAACATTTACAACACTCTGTGCTGAGACAAGATGGCACTTCATAAGTAGAGATACCTAATAGAACAAATCAATTCGCAAGAATGATTCCCGATCCTACTAGTCCCTGCTTTTCTACACTTGACTCTACTCTATTTTGTATCATTTATAGCCCAGTGTAACTTTGAACAGGCAATAAGCGGTGACTGTTGAATCCATGAAGATTTTAAAGTCACAGAACGCTTTGGCAGTACGCCTAATAATCTTAAACGCTCATATGTCCGGATGCCCTGATTATTCATACTAGAAGACACCTTTGGTGCTTGTGCTTTCTTCTACGCAACCAATAATCTTCCTTTCCACATTATTATTTCCCGTATCTGGGAGAAACCTCTGCCATCTGCCTCTTATGTTCTCCCTTCTCGACCATATCCTTGATAGCCTCGTCGGCAACCTTCATGGCCTGGACCCCGGCCGGCGCTCCGCAGTACACAGTAGCCTGGAGAATTGCCTCCTGAATTTCCACTTCGGTGAGCCCGTTCCTAATGGCTCCTCGAATATGAACGCCAAATTCAGCCCAGCTCTTCAACGCGATGAGCATGCCAATATCTACAGGTCATTAGCGACAGCTTAACCCGGGTCTCAAGTCACTCACTTAATAGGCTTCGCTGCTTGCGCTCGAGGCCTGGGCGGGACCAAATGTTTCCCCAAGCCCATCTTTTGAATAAGTTTTAGCTCGATACATCAACATTGGCATGGTTGGGACGCCTACTTACTCGGTGATGAGCTCCTGCTGGGCAAAGGCAAACTCGCTGGATCCATTCCGCATCGCATTATCGACGTAGCTCTCGCCGACTACCTCACGGCGGTTCTTCAAGCCCTGCTCCCACAACTCGGCACGAAGCTTATCGGTGTTTTCGGATGCCATGTTGCCGATCGGTATCTAGTGTGAATCTGGTCGCAGGAGGGGCTCGCCGTCTGTGGAAAGATGGGTTTGTGATTTGTAGAAAAGGTGAAGTCAGACTGGGCATGAAATAGAAAAGACGTCCGTTGTTCCGGATTCGGCTCCGCCACGTGCTAATTGAGGGGTCAATTTGGAGCTCAGCTGGAGAGAGTTTTGGCGTTCCGATCCGCAACCGGGGGAAAAATGAACACCCCGCGTTACCCCGATGTTCCGCACGGAAATGTGGGACTATCCCGACGGTATTCCGAAAACAATGCGCACTTTGAATTAAATGACATTGTGATAAATAGTAGTCACAGCTCGGAAGATGTAATACAGTGATCAAGATTATGACCCTTGTGAAAGTGATTGCCTCGCTTCAATCTAGTGTTGCGGCTTCAAAGGCTGTTGAAGTCGTCTAACATATCCCGACTCAAATTGGAGTACAAGTGTCTGAAGCTACATCCGACCAACCTCAATACCAGCTCCTCGTTCTGCTTTGCAACTCTCTGGTCAAACCTCCGCGGAATTCTTGATTCTTTGTGATTTCCACTTTATAGCCCTGGCAGATGCAGGGTCTCGAGACCTTGGGCTATTTGATCTAGTACTTAAATTTGTGTGATGCAGATCATCTTCTTAGATGCTCAGTCGGAATATTCCTCTGGAATACGGTCTTTGATGCTAGTGAACTGACGAGAATTATATGCAAGCTTGGCGCTCGTGGGTTTTATACCATATAGGATAAAAGCACGAAACCAAGGGCGATTGATCCAACCTCACAGTTGACACTCAACTAGCATTGGAGCATCACTCCAGTACCAACGCAACCACAGCTTAACTTCCCGTGACCACAAAGCTTGCCGTGATGGTTTTTGTGTAAACGCGTATAAGATTTAATGCTTGCGGCTGGCGACCGCTTCATTCATCTGAGTCGCAGCGGCCCACGAGCTTAAGTTGTCTGTTCCATGACCACTGCTACGGATACGCTGCCCTACATGCGGGTTCTCCGGCAAGTGATCCGCCGAACCACTCAACCTGACACACCGTCTCTCTATTTTGGTCGTTGCGAAGCATCCCGTTGGGCGCATAGGCCAGTTCCATTCTGATCCGCGCCTCAGCCTTGGCTATTCCCTGTAAAAGCCCAGCAGATGGAGCCCTCCCTGACTCGGTAAACGAACGCCGGCTCCCACGCGACTTTCAGCCAACACGAAACTCCCGAGCTCCCGATGGGTAAATGTTTTCGTCACGTATTCAACAATAGCTGTTCGGCACCCACTTCGCTGGGGATCAACAGGAACTCGGCCACTGGCCTCGCCTGACCGATAGCGCTAGGCCGGAGACATGACGTTGATTTGGCAGGTGAACCAGGGCATCAATTTCCGGGATCCCTGGTCTTGGTGGACCCGTCTTATCGTCGCTTCGTATTTGACAGCCTGCGCCATCCCTCGCTGGTTCCGGGGAATTCATCAGTCTCCAGTTTAAGCAGCAAGGAAGCCCCAAACGATTGAGCTTCAAAAAGATGCGCATGTCCGCCCTTGTCGCGTGCGGCTGACGTCCCTTCTCCTGTGTTTTTTTCCTTTTTTCCTTTCCTCATCCGCCAAATACCGCTGCCGCCGTCCGTCAGTCCCCCGAATCCCCAAGATGGTCTCGACTCTCTCAGCGGCGCTCGCCCTAGTCTCCACACTGCCATGGGCCTCGGCTGCCTCGGTGGCCGCGCGTCAATCTACGGGCGACGGCGAGTGTCGCGACGTCCATGTCTTCCTTGCCCGCGGGAATAACGAGCCATACCCGGGTCGCCAGGGAAAGTTGGTCACGGCCATTTGCGACGGGCTCGATAGCTGCGATTACGAGGACGTTCAGTTTTGGAACCCGCTGGAGGCGCCGTACTGCCAGTCTGTGGAGGAGGGCGCTGCGAACGGCACAGCACAGGTCACCGCGTACAACAAGCGGTGTCCAGACTCGAAGCTGGTGTTGAGTGGGTACTCGCAGGGAGGTCATGTCATCGGCGATATTCTGGGTGGTGGAGGCGGCACGTTCTTCCAGGATTGTCAACAGACCCCGAACGCTGGTCTTGACGCGACGAAGGCTCCTGGAAACAAGAGTGAGTAACGAGGGATAGCGTGTTTGGATTCGCGCGACTGACTTTGCGAACCCAGTCTCTGCGGTGTTGATCTTTGGCGATGTGCGACACACTGCCAGCCAGCCGTACAACTACGAATCAGGATCCGGGGCCAACGGTCTCTTCCCCCGTCCAGCTGATCAGCTTGCTGGCATGAAGGCCTACGCTGCTTTCTTCCGCTCCTACTGCGTTGAATCCGACCCGATCTGTGCCGGCGGCGACACGGCCGCCAACCATCTCAACTACTTCGACATCTACTCCGGCAGTGCTGGAAAATGGGTCCAAGAAGTCGTTGGGGCCCAGACAACCAGCTCTTCTACGAAATCATCAGCAACCTCGACTAAAGTCTCGTCAACCTCGGCTAGCGCTTCGGCTAGCGCCTCCGCGAGCGCCACGATGGAGAGTGCCTCTGCTGCACCGACGACGGAGGCTGCTTCAACCGGAGGATCTACCCCAACGCCGACTTCCGATAGCGCAGCGGCTTCTACGACTCCAACGGGCGCCAGCGCAGCCGGGGTTTTGGATTACAACAAGATGCTTCTCAGTCTGGCCGTTGTCGCTGGACTGATGATGGCCTGCTAGACGACAACGCAATTATTTATGACCACGATAGATCAACGTCACAGCATGAAAGCAGTAACCGCTTGTTTGGAAATACCCGAAGAACATATCACGAAAGATAAATAATCATATGGCATCATATAATGACTACCTTTACAAACTGGGGCGGAAGGAACTTTGGAAGAAAGATAATGCGATAGTTCTGTTTTGAGTTCACCAAAGGCCAGCATCAGCGTTATACTACCCAAGACCTATAGCGGCGTCTTGGTGCCCGCTTCCAATCTTGGCATCACAGAACACGATAGAGGCGCAGGTGGCTTCCTAGAAGAAATACTATTTAAACCTTGTTTAACTTGGACTTTCATTTACTGATGTAGATGTAACCTTGATGTCTTCGGCTCAAAAAGGTTCCATATGTGGCCAAGCACGATCTGTTTATTAAGAGCCCTCTTCATCCAAATCACCCTCAACCGGTATATGGTCTGTAGTCTCACCGACACCCGCACAGAAGAGGTCATCGAGATACCAGTGACCATCTTGACCCACTTGAGGTTCAGCATACATCGAGCGCCCAATTTTCTCAGACCAACGACCGAAACCGACAGAATGACCATCATCAGGACGGAGACCAACAAGCTGCGAGAGCCGAAGAGGCTGCATCAGTTTAGTACTCCGAACCCAAAAGCCGAAGAAGAACTTGGCGTACTTCGCCATATCTTCAAGCCCCTAGAGGAGGCATGCGACAGCTGCCAGCATCCTGTCCTCGCCGCATTTCACATCAATGACACGTACTACGCCGATATTCGTATTGACGGTCTTGCAATATTGGACACGAAGAAACTCGGCTCTGCACCCACAGACAGCCTGATATCGACATTCCATTTTGTCTCCGATTCTTCGCCAGAAGAATACCACCTCGCAGCGAAGGAGTTTCGATTTGGGACCCCTATTAAGACGAGGCCTACTCACATAAGCGATCCTGCGTCATACATTCAGGATCACGTACCTGACGGACGTAGAGTCATTCTCATTCACGACGGCTTGGCGATGACACGCTGGTGGGAGGCCTGGGACTACGATAAATCAAGTTATTGTCTCAGCACACTCGAGCTTACCCGTCAAATATACTGCCCTTCTGGCAAGCTTCGCGACGTTGCACCGTATCTGCCGTATCTGCCATTGCCACCGGCCTGGGGGAATGCTGGGAACAAGGCCAACGCTACGCTGAAGCATCTTTTGCATCTAGGGATGAGGATTACTCGAAACGACACTCAGACAAAGAGAATGGAGTTGCTTAGGCAGGCAGTGCTGTTTCCCGCAGACATGCCAAAACAGTCGCCAGCCAAGGCGGGATTACTCGAAAAAGAACTCGAGAAAGAGCTCTACGAACCCGTGCCGGCGGAGCAAATGGAGGTAAAAGCCAAGAAAAAGGCCAAGCACCCTAAGATCACCCAGAAGTTGTAGACGAGCTATGTAGGACTAAGAAGAGGTGGTTATTTGGTGTAGCCTGAACGACCAAGTTGGAACCGATGGAGCTCTTCCTATGGGGCAGAATTGGAAAGAACTGTATGAACTAACTTATCTAAAAAAAAAGTGATTAAAACTTTCTGTTCTCATTTTCAGCTCTACCTTCCCACAGCTATGTGTCTCTAAGACGAAGCCTTTTGATTCGTTCTCAGCCTTCCTCCTGAAATTGTATCTTCCACGGAACTCGTTGACCGTCAAGCTCTTCGGAATTCCGTATCGAGGGGATTACTTATTTTGAACTGTGACTCCCTGTTGCAACTCGCATCATTCCTGCTAGCAACCAACTCCCTTGATCTTCAAGAGGTCAATCTCTGGGCCGAGCTTCTCGAGATCGCAGAGTCCATCCTTTTCCCCGTCAAACACAAAATTCAAGGCGGCCCTCACAATATCGATGGTGAGCTCTGCTGCGCGGTCGCCGTCAATCGTGCCAAGCAAGAGCTGGATGCCGGCGGTATAATCCGGGTTCTGCAAGAGCTGCTTGATGGGGGGAAGTTGAGGCGCATCAAGGTATGTCGCGTGCTTTGTACCGTTGACCGTGACCATAACCGCCGGACCCTGCTGTTTGTCGTACGTTTCATTCCAGCTGGGAATCCCAGGGAAAACTGTCTGGGGCAATACTGGCGTCCCGGCTAGGACAAGGAGCTTATCACTGCCTTCGGCAGGCACGGGACCATACATGGCGCCGTCAAAGTTGAGGCCTCCGAGAACACGATCGTCAGAGAGGATCGTGGCGGCAGAAGTTGCTCCTCCAAGCGAGTGGCCGTAAACGAAGATCTTGTCAGAATCGATCGATGCCCCCGTGCCTGCCAAGAGTTCTGCAGCTACGTCGGGAGTTTTCAACTGATCGATGACAGAAGAAAAGTCGGCTTTTCTCAACTGTGAGATTAAGGTCAGAGTCTGATGGATGCAAGGGATGACAAGCTTGTTTTCGCACCTCAATAAGCGTCTCTAAGTAGGTCGCGTCGACACCCGTCGCGTTGACCACACTGTACGCTACGCTTCCGTCCGGAAATTCGACTACGCCGGTCTCATACGTATGGTCCAATGTGAGGACAACATAGCCGTAGCTGGCAAGAGACCGAGCCAGAACGCTGTATAAAAGTCTTGAGCCCCAAAGTCCAGGTGAGAACAGCACTACCGGGTACTTGTTCTCTGACGCGTCACGTCGGGACTTGCATGATTCTCCAACCTTGCAAAACCCAAGTTCGAGACCGTCGAAAATTTCCTCGGGAAGAGCGAATCCGAGCGAAGCAGAAAAGAGTGCCATCGCCTTGGCGGTGATGGGTGTCAGGTAAGGGACCATATCGCCCGAGCAGTTATCCTTCTTCACAGGGATGAATGCTGATGTGGCGATGCGTCGTTTCTCCGGCTGATCCGCCGGTGCCAATGGATCCCATCTTGCTGGATCCTCGAAAGCTTGCACCCTGAGGGCGACCGAATACGGGCCAGGAGGCCCTGGGATGATCACGGCCGAAGCCACAGAGATGAGTGTCGTGAAGGCTGAGAGGCGCATCTTTGGTTAGCTTGGGATGCTGGGAATAATTGAAAGATTACGGGAAGTCAACGACATTTCATGTTTAAATGGGAAGACAATGTTCGTATTGGGGCGGCGGCGATGCTGACGGCGGGCAGGGGGTAATACGAACTGCCAGATCAAGGTGAGCTGTGCCGTAAAAGGAAATTGTAAGTATGCCCATGGACCGTTTCTCACCGTAGCTACGAGCGACCAGTAACGCAGTGAAGCTTAGAGGGACCAATAGATGTCTTTCGGGACCGGCGGATCGAATAGCTCAAGAAATTTAGACCGTTTGTCCCTGATTTCAGACACTCAAAATCGCTCCTTGGTGTAGGGATTAGAGCTATGCTGACCACTAGTCCTAGCTCAATTGATTCCTAGGGGCAACACGAATCCAATCGTACCATATCTCTTCCGAGCTCCTTCGGCTCATAATGAGACATCAGGTAAGCAGTAAATTTGACGTCAGCCAAGCAATTTCAGGGCTCAGCTCCCTAGGCAGCAGCCGAATGGGACTTTGGTATTTGGCTCTTCAAGTACCGTCCCTCCAATGAAGGGAGGAGCATCGCTTCGTTCTGAGGAGGCTTGTAGATGCGGACCGACCCGCTTAGACAACTGAAGACGGTGTCCGAAATTCCCGTCATTGCAAACTTGTTGGTCTCTGAGAAGATTCAAGGAGGAGTGGAACTCCTCCCACCGGCTGAATATGATGAAGTAATATGAGCCAAGAAAGTTTCGGCAGACCTTAAATGGACGTCTTTCCGTACCTTTTCTCCCTCTTTTTCTTGTGAAAGGGAACTGGAAAAGACACACTATCTTGAACGCAAGCCCAAAGTCGTTCTGCGGAATGGCCAATTTAAGGCGGGTGTTGCGAATCACAGGCACTCTGTCACACAACTAAACTGTTCTTTGAGTCATGAAAGCACGAGGAGATGTGGATACTCTTGCAAATCAAGCAATAGGAAGGATTAGAGGCCGAATCGGTCTCGCAAATGGCCATCTGCAGTGGTCGTCGTTGTCGTCGTCGTCAATATCTTGATAGAAAATCTTCGAGCCCCCGCCCGCCCGATGTAACCCGCCGAGGTTCCTGATGCTGTGATGGATGTGGCCCTTGCTGGGATAATCCTCCTCGTCTGCAACAAACGCCGACCGCATGTGTTTATAAAATACCCGTCAATCGAGGTGGTGAGGTCCGGGTTGTCGTAAACGACGACTGAGGCGTCATCCGGACACGGGGGCTTTTATACATAGTGCAGCCACAATGCCCCAAGTGCGTGTGACTGAGCTATGGTGAGAGATCTCTGACAATGCGGCAACCTTGTGTCACCATCGGTTACGGAAGCATAGCAGTCTCTTTACCGATCAGGAACACGCGTCTGTTGGAAGTGCGAGTGACAAGCAAGTGAAATTCAGTACTTAAGATCAACGTAGACCTTTGGTATATCTTCTGCGACAACAAGACTCGCTATAAAACAGGAAACAAACGCTGTTCGTATGAGCCAATCGAATATAATCCCGCATGTCGCGTACTGCAGTCCAACGTCCATGCAAAAGAAGTCGTGCCGGGTTCAGGCTGAATAATCCGATTTGCAGAGTTCGACCGGCTCCGAGTCAAACTCATGGCCCTCCCACATGAACACGCCCCAGCCTTCCCAGCCGGTGACGACCTTCTCTTTGGGCAAAGTCTTGCAGTTTCCTGGGTCGAGACCTAGGCGGAACTTGAAAGGCTGAGTGTCGCTGCCAAAGGTGACGCTCGTCAATGCTTGGATGTTGCCGCTGTCGTCCTTGAAGTTCTCAACAGTACACTTTGTTCCGGGTTGAAAGTTGCCGGAGAGACCACACTTCACAGCCTGTGCGGCCTGGTCCCATCTCATCCATAGCGTATCCAGGTTGTAATCCTTATGGCCGTATCCATTGGTGTCCACCAAGCTGTTTGCCCAGCTGTCTCTCCAGCAGCAATCGGCCATCACATGGGCGCAGAAGAGGCCCATGAGGAGGATTCGGGGGAGTGATGATGTCGGCATCGTAAGAAGGCACTAGAAGTAACGACTGCGAGAGTTGTGTTGACGTCTTTTCTTTTGAAGATGTTGTGGTTGATCGATTGTTGTCAGGTTTGTGCCAAACAGAATGAGGAAATGACTGGACTGAGAGCGCATGGATGAGCTCAGCGAACGGTGGCCAAAGCTGTCACGTTAAATAACATGCACCTCAAGAGGCGGCTAAATTCAAGTCCTACGAAGTTCAAGTAGAATTGGCCGATTCTATGTAGTCGGATAAAGGACAGGGCTGACATGTGTCCTGACTCACGCGCAACTCATCTCATTCTGGTCGGACATAGAAAAGACAGAGGCGCTGACTTGCAGGCCTGACTCACACTCAACATACACTATGCGGATAATATCACTTATCTGAGATAACCGCTGTCATGATTCGCGATGCATAGAGCTGTTGCTATTGGACATGGCTAACCATCATACCAAAGCAAAAGTTTATTTCGGCTTCCCCGAATTACCGCAGGGATCATCCTTCACAAGGAATCACCTGAGGCAGACCGAACAGACTGGTGCCATAGCTATGCAAAGTTTAGTAAATTCGTAAATTCGGTAGATAGCTAGAAATATGGGGAAGAAAGCATGGCAACTAGTTGAGGAGCAAGGGGGGAAGAGGACGAGTTCATGTCGGAGTAGCTAAAACCCGCCGAGTACACACCCAATGCATCCGCATTCATGAGCTGTCAAGTCGCGCACTCAAAGCACCAATTAGTCAGACGAGATGGTATGTCTGGTCTAAGCCGCAGCAGCCACTGGGCTTTGTTGGGCGATGATGGACCTGCACAGGGCTGATACTGCGTACTTCTTCATGAGCCCCTCCCCCACCACCACAGCCACCTTGCTGAGGGTTCGTGCGAACCCTCCCGATTCAATCTCCCTGTCTCTAACATGACACTCGCCTGAGCGACACGCACCTGGGTCTCCTAATTTCCATCCAACTCAGCCACGCATTTCTCCAGCGACCGCCTGCAACAGACATTCAGGCTATCGGAGTTACAACACCATGTCATGTCAGTCAAGTGTTCGCTATCGCATTCCATTCGAGTAGTTTGCGAACTTGAGCTTCATTTTTCTTGCGGAAGGAATGAATGCATGGCAGTTCATCCTTTAATAAATCCGGGACAAGTGGCTAGTCAGTTTGTTCTGGTGGAGCGAGACCGAGGCCAAGCATAACCCAGTCTCAACTACGCGTACCGCGTTCTGGGCCTAAGTTCATCTTATCTCTATGTGATTGATGGCCAAAAGTGAGCCCCGGACGCTCAGACGGGCAGCGCCGAGGCGGTCTTCCCGACGCGGCTAACCCTAAGCGGTAGAACGCCATTACTGCGGTAAGTCGATGGTCACGCGCAGAACTTCCCAAGTTGAAACTTTTTTTTTGTTCGCTTTTTCTTCGCTGCTGTTGTCGGAAGATTGATTTTGTTCAAGTAATTAAAGGTCTGATGGAGACTCGAGAACATGAAAGAACTTTGTTCCGACAGCCTAGAGCATGAGGCCTCTTAGACTGCAACCCTCTCCGCACCCCTAGACCGCAGCACCCCTCGGGCCCTCTTCTAGCAAGAAGTTTCTCGCTAATACTCTTGCTATGGAGACTCTTTTAGCTAAGAGGGCTCTGTTAGGTAAGAAGGGTACTTTAAGACGACCTTTGATCAATTGATTTTATAAGAAAACTTGAACTCACCGAGGCATAATTGCCGAGGTGTGCTTTAGGTCGGAGGGGTGCTGTCTAATAGGCCCTTTAAGGGGAAGCCGTGCTGTTGGTGTCACGCTGTATGCTTTGATTGAATCTCGCTCAACCTCCTCGGACGCGGCCTGATCTTTGTCTGGGCCTCCTCACTTTCCGGGGGCCCGTTAAACCTGTCAATGCTGTCCTCATGATTCATACCCAATTTTGCGATAACACATATCAATCAAGTAAGTCCTTTGATACGGGCGCCCACAATCGGATCAATACCTTACACGTAGCCAGTAACACGTCTACGATAGCGATAGTCAATACTGTTGTTATCGGGTACTTATTGACAGTATCTGCTGCCTCTACAGGTCGTTATGATGGACCATTGGGGAAACGTCAAGGTTCCCTTCCTGGACCCTAACACGCCCAAAGACTGAATGAAAGTATCCCGTAATTCTCAAGAGATTCAATGCTCGTCTTTAGCCGGAATTCCTCTCAAATACCCAGCATTTGGTAACGCAACATTTCCGGTCGAGAGTAGGTGCGTTCATCTCGATTGCAACAACATAACGAAGTTTCAAATCCCGAAATATCTGCCCCTATCACCTTAACACGGGAAAACCTAAGGAATATTACGATTGGGCCACAGACAATAAGTCATCCATATAGTGACAAGGTCCTGAACGCGCACAACGGGATGTGGCGCGGTGGCAAGAATCACGTTAATACACGAAACCTGACAACCAATCCGTCAAGCCGTTTTGGGTGGATTAGGATATGCAAGATGAAAGACTAAGAGATACATCCAATACCGATGCCAAAGCAGACATGAGGGACGGGTGGAAACTGTTTGTCAATGATACGAGCATTGAGGCTGGCGAAGCGAAGTTGCTGCTGTTGACATATCATCATCTCCAGCGTCAAGTATGTATGCTCGGAGTTTCAGATGCTTGAAACCGAATCCGAAGCTATTCATGGCGTGACAAAGAGACCCACCTTCGACCACCACACCTGCGCCGTAGTTGCACAGCGGCCATCCCACAAGTCGCACGCTCCTGAGGCCATTTCGAATCTTTTTCTGTCACATCTCATCTACTGCATCTCGAAATAGGTTCCTCTCGCAGCAACAGGCCGGCTGCTTGGAGGGCTCCGGGCTTATGGATTGGAATTTGATGTCTTCCGAGTCTCATTCTTCTTGCGTGTGCGTTGTCTCTGCATAAGGTAAGTGGGACATGATCATGACATTCCGGGATACGTCTCAATCTGGGTTCGGAACTGAAAGTTTACGGATTTGCTCATCAGTGCCAGTTGTATGGATAATTCAGAGATTTCACAAGAGCTGAAATCGCAACGTGTCAAACGGCTATACGCGCCATACCATGCGTGGAGAACGAGTGATGGGTATTGGGCGTCAAGTGGTTATGGAGAAGATAGAGGACTTCATCGCTGGTTACCAGGATGAGCAAACGGCCAAATCTGCATCATGATTCCTGCGGTATATCCTCGTTTGATTCAAAAGCAAATATACCTCTGAAGTGAAATCATATGCCTCATTTCCCTATGAAAGACCATTCCATCCCTTAAAATTGCTTCCGAAAGTGCCATGAAAAAGGGCAATTACATCAGTCTAAATGGCCATCCCTTCTCTTGGAAGTTTCGGTTTTGGTGGGAGTACTTGCGGGCCCTTTCTCAGTTGTGCGTTTGCCAGATTGCTCTGTCTCTTAGTTGGCGGAAGAGACCAACTCACTTTCCTGTTGTGTCTCCTCGTCAGATGGACTGGCGTCTTGTCTCTTATCCCTTTTCAGGTAATAGTGCATGATCCACGTAAGTACTATCAGTCCAATAGCGCTTCCAAGGCAGAAATATAGCGAACCGCTTTCTGTATCTCGGAGACTAGACAGTTGGAAATACTGACAAAGACGTCCATGCCATTAAGTTCTGAGACACTCCCCAAGAAAGGTCTACAAGAAGGGCATTCACCCAAGCACTGAGCCTAGTGTAAAAAGGGTCTAAAATTGTACCGGCTTGTGGTCGTAGAATTCAAGGTCTTCTTTCATGACGGCCAAATAAGCATTGTTTAGGTTAGACTGGTCGATGTACTTGAACTAATATCCGATGACTGAGTACGGCACGAGGAAGACGTTGGTTTGGTGATAACTTACAAGACGGTGCCCTTCCGGGGTGTCTTCGTCAGGAAATGATTTGGTCTTCCATTATTTGCCCCGCGGGATGGTGCCTTTCAATGCCGTTGCCATGATGACCTGGAAGCCTTTGGTGAAGTGCTGGAAACAGGTACTTGGTTGGCCAAGACTCTCAACCTAAGGTTGAACGAGGGCTCGTGCTTGTGAATAGATTCTCATCGGGTTCCGGCTGGGCCAATCCTATCATCTTCAACATTTCACAATAGTCGTCACACGACACAATAATCGTTACACGACTGAGTTCATACGAATTGCAATCTCATCAATGCAACACAAGATGGTGAGGTTGGTGAACAAGCTAGCGAAAAGTAGAGTGACAAGATGCGAAGAAAGAACGAACAGAATGAGATACTATATCGGCAGATGGAACCAACAAAATCACATTCAACCTATGCTACCTACGATGAGCCGTTCTCATCTAGTGGCTAGGAAGCCCACAATGGTGAGAGACGCAACCCTGCTTTACAGTCTTGGCTCGCGAACTGGGAACTTGGATAGAAGGCATAGATAAGGCCGGCTGACTTATCAAGAAATTCTAGGAGCACATTTCTTTGGCCTTTCTCACACTCCATGTCTTTCCATACTCCATTTCATTCAATATTTTGAGGCAATCATGTTACATGTAGAAGTCTATGGCTTTACCAGCGCTAATAGCCAAAATAGAGCTCTTGTATTTAGACAGTACGTGCTCATCACTCGAAGTCAGATCAACATCCAGCAGCCGCGCTAGCCTGTCGGCTTTGTTGGAGGCAACATCGCAAATTTTTGTTTTAGGGACTCACTGCTCACATTATCAACACTAGTAATCACAGAAAAAGATCCACCCACAATGTTCAAAAGGTGCAAACGTTGTAGCTATGGCGCATCGTGGAAATTTTGTAGCGTGACTGGCCTGGCTGAATCCGACTAACTCGGAAGAGCTGCTCTTCGTTGACGAATCGGGTCACAGCTGAAACTATCGTCTCATTGTCGAGTAACAAGGAGTTGACAAGGGCAGGCTCTGAAACTGACGTCGCTTAACCCAGCCTGCCCCCGCAAATTGCCGCATCACTGAAGTCCTTCCAGTTCTTGCGCTTGTGATTAATCTCATCTGCATCACCAATTCGGTCTGCTATTGTGACACAAATTGACGATGGCCAGCTTTCATAGACATGTGAGCTCGATGCCGTCTCGGCGTGTAGCACTGAATCTCGTCACAGTTCGGAGAATTCCCAAAACGCATCGCCCCCCGCATTTCAAGATTCGTGACAGAAGGGCCCCTGAAAGGTCGATCTTCAACTGAGTCTCGCACCCGCTGATTGTGTGGACTCTCGGGTTTCGCATCATTCCTTCGTATTGACTCGGCTTCAACTGCCCTTGCTAAGTCGCTATTGATGGCCGATCATATAAACCGTCTCATGTTGCCCTTCGTCTGATGTCTGCTTTTCCTCGATCCCCACATCCCAGCACGCCTTCTTCTAATACCACCTCGTTCTCTTCGTTAAAGCTGTTTGATACAGTCTAGTAATTCAAAAGCCGGTCTTTACAGGATTCTCTTCGTTCAATTCATCAACATGCGCTCTACCGTCTTGACTATCGCTCTCGCGAGCCTCGCCAGCATGTCGACGGCAAGACCCTCGCAATTCGAAGTCGCCGTTGCGCCTCGATCGGACATCTCTCTCTTCCCCCGGTTTCCCCAGGCCCCGGCACCTGCCAAAGGCACCTCTACCAAAGTCTCCACGACACCCGAGACCTCAGACCCGCACGACAACTTCGACCCCAACGTGATCATTGGAGGAACAGTCCAGTGCTTAGCCGCCACGTACGTCGACACGCCGTGTGAAAAAGAAGCTTTCTCATCTCTAATGCATCATATTACAGTGCTCCGTCGAAGAACGATCAGCTCATCGCAGAACTGTCCATCTGCGGAGGCATCAAGGCCCCCATCAACAACTGCCCAGGCACCGAGCAGAAATCGACGGGAACATCAGGCAAGGCCCTGTGGACTCTGGAGGCTGCCGCCGGGGAGAAGATCAACATCTTCAAGGGTAGATGGGAAGAGTGCTGCAACGCCGGCCGGGCTACGTGCAAGGGGAAGGCGTTTTCATTGCAGTGCGAGAACGGCACGGACGCGGGCAACCCTGTTACCATCACGCTTTCGAGTGTATAATACGGGCTTCGAGAGAAGATGAAAATGTGAGAGAGGACTTGTTAGATGTGAGCAACGATAGAGAGAGCATATCTTTGGAAGAGTCTTTATGGCAAGCCAAGTCATGTATTAATGAATGCTCATGGGCTGGATTGAGATAGCGTGGGCAGAAGCTTGAACATGGAACTTTTGACACGGTCCAAAGTGGTACTTCAATCGGCCTATCCTGGAATGTATTTCATTAAACAATAAAGCTTGAACAGACTTCAGAGCTAGTGAGGCATGGTTAAAGGTGTCAATATTCACGGACGGGGCCCGGAAGCCGCTTGGCAGGTTCGTCTGATGACATCGCGTCACAGAATCACAGCATGCAGGGTCCGCACACTCAATTCGCCTAGATGCTAACTTGCCGCCACCTCAAACACACAAAACGAGAAAGAAGTGTTTGAAACAAGAGCTTTGAGTGTATCGCCCTGCCTGTCAGAGCCTGAGCGCGCGCAAAGTGTTTCTGGTGAGACTGTCTGTGGCCCTATCATGTCACTCAGCATGTGAAGCATGCACAGGAACGAGTCCATAGCAGCGTGGGTAACAGTCGATGAAGCAAAGCTTCATCCATTCCCGATTACAACCAGGAAGGGCAAGTAGTGACACCTCATTCCGGCAATTTCTCGGAGCTATTTGACACATACTTCATATATCTCAACCATGCCTGTCACGTAAAATATACCGTTGAGGCACGCAAGAGGAATCACGTAGTTGAAAATACCCAGCGATTACGTGACATTTCACAAGAAACAGACCTATAAGTGAGAAAGATTTATTACGAAGCCAACACATAAGTACATTGCCCTATTTGCAAACTTGATAGGCTAATCCGGGAATCTCATGATAGAGAGCAAGACACCTATCGTCATCATGCCCAGCACTTTAACAACTTTTTTTTTGATTCATCGTGACCACGTCAATCTAGAGACGGCTGGGGAGGTTCGAGCCCTTCTTGACGTCGAAGCGGTCCAGGTTCATGACTTTGTCCCAAACCCTGACGAAGTCCTGGACAAACTTCTGGCCACCGTCAGCCTGGCCGTAGATCTCCGCGACGGCGCGGAGCTCCGCCTGAGAGCCAAAGACCAAGTCGACGCGGCTGGCGGTCCACTTCTTCGCGCCGCTCTTGCGGTCGCTGCCCTCGAAGACGTCGGGGTCGCTGGTGGCCTTCCAGACGGTGCCCATGTCCAGGAGGTTCACGAAAAAGTCGTTCGTCAGCGCGCCGGGACGGCTGGTGAAGACGCCGTGCTTGGAGCCGTCGTAGTTGGTGTTCAACACACGGAGACCTCCAACCAGTGCGGTGAGCTCGGGGGCGGTCAGGGTGAGGAGGTTGGCGCGGTCGACCAGGTAGTTCTCGGTCTTGACGCGGCGCGACGACTTGCCGTAGTTGCGGAAGCCATCGGCGACGGGCTCGAGGTGGCCGACAGACTCGACGTCGGTCTGCTCCTGTGACGCGTCGGCGCGGCCAGGGGTGAAGGGGACGGTGATGCTGTGTCCAGCGTTCTGTGCGGCCTGCTCGACGCCGGCGACACCGCCGAGGACGATCAAGTCGGCCAGAGACACCTTCTTGCCACCGGATGCGGAGCTGTTGAACTTCTGCTGGACTTTCTCGAGGGCCTGGAGGACCTCCTTAAGCTGGGAAGGGTTGTTGACCTTCCAATCCTTCTGTGGAGCCAAGCGGATGCGGGCACCGTTGGCACCGCCGCGCTTGTCGCTACCACGGAAGGTAGACGCAGACGCGAAGGCGGTAGAGATGAGCTTGGACGCATCGACGCCCGAAGCGAGAATCTCCTTCTTGAGGGCGGCGACGTCCTGGTCGTTGATGACGGCGTGGTTAACCTCAGGGATGGGGTCTTGCCAGATGAACTCCTCGGTCGGGACCTCAGGGCCGACGTAGCGGGAGCGGGGACCCATGTCACGGTGGGTGAGCTTGAACCAGGCCTTGGCGAAGGCGTCGGCGAACTGGTCGGGGTTCTCGAGGAAGCGGCGAGAGATCTTCTCGTACTCGGGGTCGAAGCGGAGCGACAAGTCGGTCGTCAGCATGGTGGGCAGGTGCTTCTTGTTGGAGTCGTAGGCGTCGGGGATGATGGGCTCGGCGTTCTTCGCCACCCACTGGTTCGCGCCCGCGGGACTCTTGGTGAGCTCCCAGTCGAACTTGAACAGGTACTCGAGGTACTTGTTGCTCCACTTGGTGGGAGTGGCGGTCCAGGTGACCTCGAGACCGGAGGTGATGGTGTCGGGACCCTTGCCGGAGCCGTGCTTGTTCGTCCAGCCGAGGCCCTGCTGCTCGATGGGAGCGCCTTCGGGCTCGGCCTCGACGTTGCTGTCGGGAGCAGCGCCATGGGTCTTGCCGAATGAGTGGCCACCGGCAATGAGGGCGACGGTCTCCTCGTCGTTCATGGCCATGCGGCCGAAGGTGACACGGATGTCTCTCGCGGCAGCGACGGGGTCGGGGTTGCCGTCGGGGCCTTCAGGGTTCACGTAGATGAGACCCATGTGAGCAGCACCCAAAGGCGCCTCGAGCTCACGAGTGTGAATGTCCGACTTTGAGTCCTGGGATCCGTCGACGACACCAGGGCCGTCCTTGCCCTCGTGGCCGTGGGCGTAGCGGATGTCGTTGCCCAACCATGTGTTCTCACCTCCCCAGTAGACAGACTCATCAGCTTCCCATGTGTCTGGGCGGCCACCGGAGAATCCGGCAGTCTTGAAGCCCATGGACTCGAGGGCGACGTTACCGGCCAGGATCATGAGATCGGCCCATGAAATCTTGTTACCGTACTTTTGCTTAATGGGCCACAATAGGCGGCGAGCCTTGTCGAGACTGACGTTGTCCGGCCAGCTGTTCAGAGGAGCAAATCGCTGCTGCCCCTGTGCGACGAACTCCGGTTAGCAACTTCACCCATCGCGGGGGGTTCGGAGCGGGCTCCGGGAGTGTGTCTTACCTCGCCGCCACCGCCGCGACCGTCCTGGACACGGTATGTTCCCGCGCTGTGCCACGCCATACGGATGAAAAGACCTCCGTAGTGACCAAAGTCAGCTGGCCACCAGTCCTGAGAGTCTGTCATCAGAGCTGTGAGGTCCTTCTTGACGCCCTCGTAGTCAAGGGTCTTGAACGCAGCGACATAGTCGAACTCCTGGCCCAATGGGTTGGTGACGGGAGTGTGCTGGCGAAGGATGTTGAGCTTCAGGGCGTCGGGCCACCAATCGCGATTCTTGGTGCCACCTCCGCCCGTGTTCATCAGGCGGGTGGCTGGACACTTGCTCTCGGCCATGATTGCTGCTTATTGTCTTGTGTAGTCTGCTGTGTGATCAATGGTGTTTTTCTGTTTTTGCGTCCTCAATTGATGGAAGAATGGCAAAAGCAGAGAGGGAAAAAAAGAAAATCGATCACGCCTCAAGAGCGCGGAAGAGGGACGAGAACCCCGCGTTTTATGGCTAGAGGGTCATGGCGACGCCCCCCTCGACCCCTCATCCAGTTTGCATGACCAATAGCCAGAATCTTGTTGGCGGTTGGGCGGGATGGACCAGAGCCGAGTACATAGTGAATGGCCACTGTGCGCTCACATCTATTTCCCAATTATCTTGCACTAACGCGTGACAGGCAGCCATCCATCCCATTCTCGATTTCTAGTGCGGGTGGGGGGGCGAGGAGGGCGTGGGAGGGCAGCAGAGCAGCTCGGGGAGGCAGCTCGTCCCTGGTATGACAAATGGTGGGAGCTAGGAAAAGCCACGGGATGGCGATGTTCTCAGGGTCCTTGTGTCTTCGAGACGATCTAGATGCACATCGCGGCAAGCCCGTTGCGGTCAATCCGCAAGGCCCTTGGGCCCCTTCCATTTGTTCTCTCGTTTCCACGGGACGTGCCACCTCGAGGAGGCGAGAGGAGGCAACAAGACGATTGTCTCTTTGTTATCCAGCTGTTAAGAGCCAGCTAAGGCGCGCTCTGGTTGCTATGACGCGCACATTGGGACGACTTGGAGCTCGCCCTAGCAGAACTCGGAGGCATTGCCACATTGGTCCGTTAGGCTCACAGTCCCAATAAGATGCAACAGTACCGTGAACTTGCGTGACCAGCTTGGAACAGTAGCTTGGGCCGAGTCAAAATGCCGTGCGGGGAGGACCCATCCAAGCAGCCGTGGTGAGCCTGGCAAGCCTGGGGAAAGGGAATGTGCAGCAGATCGACACACCATCTGTTGTCCAATCGAAACGAACGTGATAAGCAGAAACCATGTGGAATAGTTAAACAGTGACATTGAGTTGCAGCAGGGTGGAGGTACCTCTGGGTCCCCTCCGCCCCGTCCGTCCACATTCCGTTCGCTCCGAGCCGGCTGCCCCCCCAGGCCCCAGCCTGTCCACTTCTGCTGCTCCCGCGCTGCGTTTCTGTTGAAAATAAGCCGGGCGTGAATGGCTGTTGTCTTAGAACCGAAACCCCGCAGTATGCTCACTTTTCTCTAACCTCAGGTGGTTTGCGCTGCAGTGAAGAAAAAACGAACCATGCAGCACAAACTGTCCATATTCGCCGAACCGAACCGCCTGCGCGACCCCCTCTCTCTAATCACTTGCTATATATACCGGGCTGCATGAGAAAGCGACCAGGGGGGGGGGGAGAGCTTCTCG